>JAJJWO010000020.1:0-46178 GCA_021655895.1 Fusarium sp. NRRL 66739
AGTAAGAAGGATATATATAAATAGCACTACTCTATATAGGACTGAAAGTGGTTATGTATGATTTGGTGTTGCATTTAGACTGTTTTTCAATCTTAATTAAGGAGTGTCTTGTTCTAGAGACGGATGCTTTACGCCGGTTTTGGGTACGCGCTGCCTGGAAAACGCCTTGGCGAGGGGCGCAACCCTTAAACCTACACCCTAACTTCCAGAAACTCGTCCCAGAGACGTTGAGAAGAACGGCCGAGATTTGCGGTTTGCTTGGAATGTGCCGCCTGCCACGTGAGCTGCTCGAGATGATTCGAGGCTACTCCGAACATTCCTTATTTTGGAGGTGTATCTCGGCGATTCAGTCCGCTTCCTACGCGACAAGAAAAACCCCAGAAACGCTCCTTACTGTTCAACTGAGCGAAATACTTTCATGGAAACGCGACGGCATACTGAAATGCTCCCAAACGCAGCCCCCGATAATAAGGTTGACAATTGACTCTGATGGGATTAGCAGAGTAGAACGCCTCTCTCATATGCCTGTCTATTCAGGAGAGCTCAGCAAATCTCACAGGTCAGTAGTCCAGCACGCATCGCTTATCACAGGAATCGAAGCGCAAATCAAGGCAAGAACCCATAGTTCCTCACTAGACAAGCAACGCGTATTAACGTATTCTTAAGGACGGTCGACTACGCCTCAAACTACCATACACACAGCCTGCACTCCCAATATGGAACACGCCTGCACCACCGGACCTGTCCTCCTGTGACGTTTTTGGCTCAAACTATTCGTCCTGGCAGCAGTTTTATGCCGTTGAAGCCGATAGAATATGTGGCATAACTTTTTTCTTCTCTACAGGACACCTCGTTGGTATTCACGTTCACCACTCGGATGAATCATCTGCTGTTGCCACATACGAACGTTTCAACAAAAGGCCCCGACGAGGTATCGTTTGGATCTACTTACCTATTTCCAAGAATGATCGGCTACTTGCTCTTGGTGTTCGCAAGGGACAGCAGCTGGGTATGAATATTCTCATAAGGACAAGAAAAGTTGGCGATATCGTCATTGGGCGACATATGATAGGTGAACTCAAGGACTTTTGCCTAAGCAAATCTGCTCCTGTGACTATAGTCTACAGCGAGCCCCAAGAGGGATCTCCGATCACATTCTTTGGTGCATATAGCAGGCCTATCTGCCAACCTGGGCGTCCCAAACCGTTTCCACTGGAACGATCTAGTCCCAACCCTCTTGGCGATGAGCCATACTTTTCTTGGGCATCTCTAGATAGTGTCGCGTCGACAATGACCTTCAGCGACCGCGAAAACGGATCTTGTAGAGGTATAATGTTTGAGTACCAGAACGGCGGGCGTCGAACGGTTGGACAATGCCGCTGGCATGTCGACCTGGCCACAAGAGTCAAACATCCACGTGTAATACGATTCAAGACCGAGTCATATCCGTCGCGCTGGGGTAGGTTGCTTCACGCAGTGCACGTGAAGTTTCAGCATGATTCACAAGACGAACAAGACGACCAAGGTTGGAAATGCCAGCCATTAAAAGGCTTTGTACAGTTCTGGTTCACAAATGAGTCTTCGTATTTAGATATAGAAAGCTAAAGCTTATGGATAAAACTGAAACCATGTTCTTCGTCAAAGAAAGGAACTGGTCCCCGTCGTCAGTATGTCTGGGCATAAAACCGAGGAGATATAATCGAGTTTTCTTTTATCCTCACTTACACCTCTGCTGAGACACCCTAAAATCCTGGTTATTACAAAGATTTGGAGAAGAATGGCGTAGAGCATCTTGCATTTGTCCTGTATTCCGATGTCTTTGATGTGATATATTATTTGACCTTACGCGGAGTTACAGCTTAGACTCTTGGTATATAGTCACATACCGCTACGTTACATCTTCTGTTAATAGCTGTTGATTAGATCTGATTTTACATCTGTATCACAGCCAGGTGGGTCACTCAGTATAGCGTTGATTACTTTATTCTCTATCTTATTATGTGGTTCAATGACCTTTTAGTCCCATATCATAAAGTTCATCATCATGGACGCATTAACTTATTTCAACTTGAGGACAGCCTTGCCAAAGTTCTTGCCCTGCAGCATGCCAATGAGGCCCTCAGCAGCGTTGTCAATGCCCTCAGTGGTGTAGAGCTTGGCCTTGACGCTGCCGTCAGCAAGCCACTTCTGGAGGTTCTCCTGGTGCTCCTTGGCGTAGGCGGGGCCGAACTTGGGGTTGCCCACGAGGAAACCCTCCATGGTGACCTGCTTGGCAATCAGAGACATGAGACCCTTGACTCCCTCACGCTGGTCGGCGGGGGTGTTGTACTCGGAGATCTGAGGGAGGTTAGTAATGTTCTGGTTCAAGAATAGGGGTAAGCTTACCAAACCGCAGATGGCGATTCTGCCGTTGACGTTCATGTTGGCGAGGGCGACCTCGAGGTGGTCTCCACCAACGTTCTCGAAGTTGATGTCAATACCGTCAGGGCAAAGTCGGGGGATGGCATCCTGGGGCTTCTCCTTCTTGTAGTTGAAGCCATCGTCGAATCCAAGCTCCTTCTTGATAAAGTCGAGCTTGTCGTCAGAGCCAACGGATCCGATAACCCTCAGGCCCTCCTTCTTGGCGACCTGGCCGACAATCTGACCAACAGCACCAGCGGCAGAGCTGATGAAGATGGTCTCGCCCTTCTGAGGCTGGCCAATCTTGTGAAGACCAGACCAGGCGGTGAGACCGGGCATGCCCAGAGGGCCGAGGAAGAGACCGAGATCAAGGTTGTGAGGGTTCTGGATCTTCCTCAAGTTGGAGTTCTTGACAGCGTTCTTGTCGAGACGGGCGTACTCTGCGATGGGGAGGAAGCCGACGACAATGTCACCCTCGGCGTAGTCAGAGGTATCGGTCTTGATGACCTTGCCAAGGACGCTGTTGACGATAGGGTCGTTGATCTCAAAGGCTGGGGCGTAGGACTTGACGCTTGTGTCGCGCATCTTGCCGCGCAGGTAGGGGTCGAAGGAGGCATAGTGAATCTCAAGGATGAGGCCGCCTTCGGGAGCAGAGCTGATGTCCACGGGGCGGTCCTCTGTGATGAGATGCTCGCCGGCCACGGGGAGGCCAGTGGGGATCTTCTTGTAGACTAAGGTCTTGTTCTGTGTCATTTTTGCGGTGATGAAGTTGATGTGTATGAATTAGAGGGTATGAGGTTTGTGAGGCAGAGTGAGATATATATATATGAGCATGAGATGAAAAGTTAGATGAATAGTAAGACGTCACCAGGTAGTATAGATTGCAGATCCTTAAATAACATGTCCAAGTGCCATAGACACGTCAAAGTGGCGCTGTAGCTACAAGAGCCGAGGTACATAGCTGTGATTTATAAGGACAATGGCATTATAAATAAACGAGCTAGTTAATGGAGACTTTTTTCTGCATGTTCCACAGATTCGGTCAGACTTCCCAAAGCGGTAAGAATGTGCGATGACCTCATTAGGTGGAAGCGGTTTGACAGCTCGAGTTTATTTTTCTGGATATAAAGCGTTTCCTTTACGAGTGCACGAGTAAGTCTGCAGAATTCAGATACTAATGTAACCCTCTTACGTGCAGTAGTAGTCGGCTTTAACCCTGCTGTCAGTGTCAGATTCTTATCGGTGACGGCATAGATTCAATGACACGTAAAAAGAGCCAAGACACGGCGACGGGACATCTTCTATCCGAGGTACAGGGTCTGAGGGCGAATAACCTCGGCGACCCCGTATTTCTGTTTGTCGATAGAATTCTGAGAGGATTCTAGCGTCTCTTGACGATGCATTATGCCGAGTTCTTGCCGATACTTGCTTATTTGATACATGTCAATGCATTCAACTAACGTTATATGCTAGGGATGGTCTGTTAGACACTGAGACTAGCAATCTAGCCAGTAGCTTGTCTCACAGAAATAGCTTGTTTAGTTGCGATAGCTAACAAATCTCGCATCAAAGTATACCCGTCCCGGAATCACAAGGGCTTCTTCCATCAGCACATCACAACCCCACAGACGACCGCCTCCCTGTTAGGTACAGCATTGGGCACAACGACAATGACTCAGCACACGGCCATAGACGCGGTGTATCATGGAAGAGAAATACAAGCAGATTCAGCCCGCACCTCGAGACGGCCATGTCGAAACGGACCAGGCTCAAGCTGGGGCTGAAACGGAGTTTCGAGTGCTCAAGAGAAAACGCCAGAACGTCAGGATAGCCTGCAACCCCTGTCGCGAAAGGAAACGCGCCGTGAGTTCTGAATTGCTATTTGCTGTATATGTAGCAGACGCTAATCTCTGCAAGTGTAACGGTGCTGAGCCACGATGCGACCATTGTCGGAAACGTGGCTTGGAGTGTATCTATCGAGTCCCGCCAAAGACGGTTGATGCGACTATTAAAGTCCAGAAACAGCTCGATAGTCTCCAGAGCACCTTTAACAACTATTCAGATATAGTAGATCAGCTGCGTACTCTGCCGGAGCAAGATGCACTGAAACTCTTGCAGCACCTGAGAAGACCTTCTGATGTCGACAGCGTCTTTTCGTCGTTGCATGGGAGTGTACATAGCAGGCTGGTCCCGTCTACCCGGAAACTATCCCAGAGTCTATTACCAAGGACCAGCTCGGGGCTAGAATTTGAGCTCACAGCCCTTCATGGGATCGTCTATCCAACTTTGACACCCATCGACATAGCATCTCTTGGCTTCTCTCCTCTGAACAAGCCTGCGTCTCCATCATGGGCACAATCATTAAATCCGGCTACTCTGTTGCCTCGTATGTTGCCAACAAGTCCTGTTGTGCTGGCGTCTTCTGGCTCTCATGTGTATTGCGATGATCGGCTGGAAAAGCTGGTTATATCCTACTGGACCAAGGTTCCCATCAGCAACAAGTCGGCTGCGAGTCTGATCTCCCTTTTTCTGGAGACTGATCAGACTATTGTTGGTCTCATTGACGCTGATCGTTTCCTGGAAGATCTGGTTGGTCGGAAACCAAGATTTTGCTCTGCATTCCTTGTCAGCACGATATTATACGTGGCATGCGTAAGTTCCCCTGATTATACTGTCACGTCCTGTTTTCATAACTTACACCTTGGTAACAGCATTCTTATACAGCCTCAGATCTGGCATCAGTAGCTCTCGGGGGTCTATTCTTTAGAGAAGCTGAAAGGCTTTTCCGAGCCGAAGCATCAGCTGATGATATCATTACCTTGTCGGCAATCAACATCTTTAGTCTGGGCTGTTTCTACCATGGAAAGGACAAGTTAGCCAGAGAGCTGCTAAGCTCTGGCCGTCAGATGGGGAGGAGGCTGGGTTTATATGGCATTCCCCACGATAGCGCATCATTAGCTTTTCGTCAATTATCAGATGATTCGCTCCGCGTCACTGCACACGTTGCATGGAGCACTTATAACTGGTTAACGTAAGTATCTCGCCGTACCTCTTTGTATTGCACTCCTAAGACATCGCAGGATACACGCTCTGTACTACCATGACGAAAGCATTGGGATTCCTCCGGTTCTACCAATACCTGGCTCACATGATCGGACCATTGATTCTTCTGAGGATACATGGCCTGGACACCCGCTGCCAGAGTACATGGGCCGCTCATTCACCAAGCTTTGCGAATTCTTTGCTATAGTTCAGGAGGTTGCTGTGGTCTACGGTGCAGCAGATGGCGTGCCGGTCATTGACCGCGTCCCTGTTGCGTTTGCAGAGGCCAAGTATCAAAAGGTTCTGGCTTGGGCTGATTCTATCGGCAAAGATATGGCATGGGACCAGAATAGCAATGAGCATGTCATGTTATTCCAGTAAGTCGACATCTTGACGAGCTTCTCCATTGGCTGACCTAGGCGATAGTATGTGGTTTCACTGTTTTGTCTTGGATATCTTCCGCCCCTTTATTCGGGGGGAGTCGAACAATAGGTTACGGAGCTTCAACTCGCCAGACAGTACCCCAAAGGCCATTTTTGATGCTTCACTAAACCAGCTTAAGCGGTTGGCCCTGCTATATAGGACGCAGCAGATGCCAAAGAGTTACATGCCTTATATCAACATTTCTCTGATGCATATAGCAAATACCATATGCAAAGACACCGAAGACCCTACCGCAAGATTCTACTTTATGCTTTGCATTAGATACTGGCAGCATTTATACATTGGCTATCCGATATTCGGCGACATTGGGCGGGCGTTCTTGACAATGGCTATGAATAACGGCCTACTGACCAGCAGGGAGGCCAAGAGGCTGATGGCCGAGTTTGACGGGCAAGGAAAGCATCACGAGCTGGCACAGACGGCTATTTCAACGAGTCTGATTGTCGATTACGACTTGGCTATGACCAATAGAGCGGACGCAGGGGTGCAAGCTATTGCGCAGAAGTTTGAAGAAGTAGCGCTATTTGACGAGTTTGCAGTTTACAAGAAAGAAGACCAAGACTAGATATCAGCATTGGCTTTGATAGACTCCAAATACGGCGTAGATATTCATCAATTCGATTTCCCTCTCGATCTGAATTCGGGGCGGGTTGTTTTGGCTGAACCCGCCTCGGGATATTTGCACCATACAGACTTGAAAGGACCTCTTCACGCCAGCCTTTTGACCTTGCACAGTGGGTTAAGTGTGGGTTGCTATAATGACAATATGAGGTGAGATTCCACACCCCGGGCTCTGTGAACCAAGTTTTCCTCATAGCAGACAAGCAAGTGCTCTCCTTGGTCAGGGTACACCAACATCATCCCCCCTGATTCGTACGTTCCCTGCCTTGGAAGCCCTCCCCTCTCCCCTGAGCGTTCACAGCTGCGCCCTCTTGCCTCCTTTCTTCTTCATTTTTGCAGTCCAAGCATCCTCAAACAAGGTCGGCCTCTGCCGCAGGTCACCCGGTTGAATGCCCAGTCGCCGCACAACCTGAAAAGCTCCAGTTCCAACGCACATTGTCTGGCCCATAATGATACCCTCGCTAACGCCTTTAATCTGATCAGATTTCATGCCTGCGGCTGCTTCAAACAGATGATCTGGCGTCTTCTCGAATGAAGCAAGGTGTAATACGCTATCCCTCATCTTCGACAGGCCGAACCGCGTGATACCGAGCACTTCACCTTTGAACGACATGACGTCTGCTAGGAGCTGCATATGCCGGGGGTCGATGCCCATGTATCCCATCACGGCGTTGATCTCGTCCACGATTGTTGTTCTTGCAGCCTCTATACCAAGCACCTCGCTACACTCCATCACACTATTTGTTCGGACCTGCGTGCCAACCACGCCTTCTGTCGCCATACAATCCCGAAGTCCGTAGCCTTCCACCAAGACTCTGTGGCTGTTGTCATCCGAGGTCTCGATGAGGGCACGGGCGGCATGCGGATAACCAGAGATGGGCACTAAGGGGAGCGTTCGTCGAAGGAAGTTGGCTCTGACCAGGAGATCACCATCGTTGCTAGCGGTAGATTTGCTCCTGCTAGGCGTGGTAGAGATAGGTCGTAGTTGGATGGCGATCCTTGCAGTGCTAATTGTTATATCGCCTGGCTGTATCTTGAGTTTCCGCTCTCTGCAAATTGCCTGACTGATATCGTAAATATCAACCCCCAAATGCAAATCTGCAAGTGCATCTGTGTCGATCCATAAGATCACGTTGCCTTCGTCAATGCGCCATTCATCCTCAACGGACCGCAAAACATCCGATAAGAGTGTCTTCTCGATGCGATCTTTGAAGACCCTCGCTGCCTCGATCTGCTGGGTATTGAGTAGTGGACAGGTGATAACAGGCGTACTGATGACTTTGGAAGCGTTGATGATCTCCTTAATCCGCGGCACACCCTGTGTGATGCTCATACCAGCTACGCCGGCAAAGTGAAAGGTTTTCAACGTCATCTGGGTGCCCGGCTCGCCGATGGACTGGGCTCCGACAGCTCCAACGGCATGACCAGGCTCTACATGGGCTTTCTTGTACTTTTCAAGGCAAAGTCTTATGAACAGCGTCAAAGCTGAGGCTGACACTTTGGCGGTTCGTTCGGCATGATCTTCCGCTCCTGGCCCGAGGACAGTCTCGCCATCCCCAACACCTGCCAGTTTCTGGACTCTAGACAGCTTTGAAGCCAATCCCTCGACGTGGCTCTTGATCGTTTGGAGGAATCTCCGCCCGCTCTCATGTTGATCAATGGCGTAGTCGCTGCCATCTTCGTAGTCAAGCTCTTCGTTGTTCAACAGACCTCGGCGAGGAAACCGTTTTCTCTCACCCTTGAGCATGCAATCACACAATCTCCTAACCTCATCTGGTGATAGAGAGGGCTCGTTGTTATCCCATGTGAGATTCTCAGCATGAGTCCAAGTACGGTTGAACTGGACCGGACCTATCGAACCTTCCATATCTACTGGATCAAGGCTATCAGCTCCGTATTGAAACTGCACAACGCTGCCACTGGATGTGCGGACGGTATCGTCATACTGGGTGGAGAGGTCCTCTAAGGACTTCATCAGCCTGCGCGACATATACCCGGTTTCGGCAGTTTTAACTGCTGTGTCAACTAAGCCTTCTCGGCCAGAAATGGCATGGAACAGGAATTCGGTGGGTTCAAGGCCAGAATAGAAACTATTCCTAACAAAGCCTTTGGACGGGGGTTGTCGGGCATTCTTATGAAAATGCGGTAAGCTTCGGTCTTGGAAGCCATCGGGCACTCGCTGACCAGCAATAATTTGCTGGCCAACAAGAGCAACCATCTGAGCAACATTGATATCCGAACCTTTAGACCCTGACTTGGCCATAATCAATGGCGCGTTGTTACGGCTAAGTGTATCGATGCAATACTCGCCAGCTTGCTGCCGGACCTTGCTGAGTATGCCTGAAATTGAATTCTCTAGTGTCTGTTCCATATCGCAACCGGAGGCCTTTTCAAGCTTGCCCTGCTTGAATAGCTCAATGAGCTTATCAGACTGTCGATATGCGATAGACACAAGATTTTCCTTCTCTGTCCTGAGGCTTTCAGTAGGGAACACGTCACCCATACCAATAGAGAAACCCCTGTTCGTAAGATATCGGGCGCACAGCCTCGCCAGCCGGTTCATGGCGCTGACGGCGTGGTCCGGGCCAAAGTCTCGCAGAATAACATAAAAGATAGAGTCCTTATTCCCTGCTCCAACGGTCGATTTATCCATCTGACCACACATAACTTCAGAGTTTCGGACCACAAGCCAACCGTCATTGGGATCCATATCGGGACACTGGCGTGCTTTGAAACTTTTGCATCTTGCATCGAGGTTGACTCGAACTGGTGACTGTTTATTTGGACGCATAAGCACGTTGAAGAGCTGCTTGCCTGTCCATAATACAGTTGGCGCAATGACTGCCGGCGGTGGAAGGTCGACGGCTGTTTGACTGTCGAGCATATGCATACACATGTATGCAAATGTCTTGCGATCGAAAAAGGTGTCTTTACTGCTAATCAGGAACGCAGCTGTGATAAAGTCCTGGGTTGCAGCAATAATTGGTTCTCCATTTCTCGGCGTTGAAAGGTTATTCTTGACTCCCATTAAAATGATGGCTTCTGAACGGGCTTCTTCAGTCTGCGGAACATGCAAGTTCATCTCATCACCATCAAAGTCGGCATTATACGGATTGCACACGCACTCATTGAGTCGAAATGTCTTCCATGGGCGGACCTTAACAAGGTGGCTCATAATGCTCAGTTTATGAAGAGATGGCTGACGGTTGAACAAAACGATATCGCCATCTGTAATATGGCGTTCGACCACATCTCCAATCATAAGGCTCTTTGCGACCAGGTCCCTATTGCCGTACTTGAGAGAGATCTTGTATCCGCCATCCTCTTTTTTTAGAACCTGTTGCGCCCCAGGCCATATACTAGGACCGTTCCTGACGCACTGCCGTAGCTTCTTGATGTTATAACGCTGGACTCGCTCTGGGTATGTGAGATGGGTAGCGACAAGTTGAGGAATAGCGACTTCGTCAACTCCTAGATTAGGATCTGGAGAAATGACAGTACGGCCGGAAAAGTCAACGCGTTTGCCAGAAAGATTGCCGCGAAATCGCCCTTGCTTGCCCTTCAGCCTCTGGCAAAAGCCCCGAATGGCCGCTTTTCCAGATCCAGATTGCTGTAGTCCGGGTATGTCGCTGTTGATATACATAGCGATCTGGGTTTGGAGATATTCCCACTGTTCCATGATGGTCTGAATAGAAGTTCCCTTCTGGAGTGCTGAGCGAATCATGCCGCTAACCCAGACGATATCAGCAAGCTTGGTGGTAATATCATCTTCGTTGCTAGCATTATCCTGGGCCACAGAGGGTCGCACGCACACTGGAGGGGCAGGCAAAAACTGCCAGATGAACATTTCAGGGCGACCCTCGGTTGGGTCCAGGCCCAGTAGCTCGCAGTCAGAAGGGCTGATTGTTTTGAAGAGGTTTAATACCCGAAGCGGGTTAAGGTCTTCCATAGCCTTATGAAGGTGCTTGTGTAGCTCTGGGTTTTCTTGTCTGGCGTTGTTGAAGGAGCTGTCGAATTTGATCTTGCTCTCTGGCGGTACCTTCTTGGACGATGTCGACTTGTTGTAGGATACAAACTTATCGTGGAGCAATTTAAGGACCCCAACCTTGCGGATTTGGCCGTTGACTGATGCGCAATAGGGGCATATCTTGACCTTGCGGCATTCTTTGTTGATCTTGTTGCAGATCTGGGTTCGGCGCAAGTTATCCAAGGGTCGTCGCAGTTCCTTGAGAAACTGTTGTCGCTCGGGCTCTTCGAGTAGCACCCGGCCGCAGTCCTGGCATGCAGTTAGTGCAAGGGGTTTGATATTATGTTTGACTCAAGGTGGATACAGTACTTTGCAAATCTCTTGTAGAATGGAGATGATGAAGCGCAAGTAGCCCACGTGAAATACGGGCAAAGGAAGCCGTATGTGACCGAAATGACCATTGCAATCTTGCAGAGATTCGTGGCAAGTAGCGCATTTGCCCAGCTTGCTTGACGTTCCCTAGACACAAGGATCGTGTTAGCGTTCGGGCATTCATCCAGCGGACGACGTAAGGTGTATGGGATAACGGACAAGTCGAGAGTCAAGGGGGCCGTGACGATACGGTGCGCGGTTGTTTTCGATGTCGTAGAGTAGCCGATTGGAGATCTCGACAACTGCTTGGTTCGCAATGTCCTGGTTAGACCTATTCAGCGATGATTCATGGTGGTTAGCAAGATGGCGGACGTGAGGTCAAGAGTTGGGCTCTTACTGTATGCCAAATTTGATGCTGCTGATGCGCTTGGGCAGCTTATCGACAAGCTGCTGCTTGGCTGGACTGTCGGTGGAATGGGCCATGGCGGATGCTACAGATCGAGAAGGGATGGAGACTGGCTCAAGCATATTCCTTCTTTGTAGCGAGAAGATGACATTGACAAGGCACTCGCTGTGCCCGGAAAGTGAGGTGCAGGTTGGACCTTTTTGGAGAGAGACGCTGCCCACCCCTTAAGTAGGGAGTCGTCCCCCTCCATCCTTTCGAACTACATATACCTAGCTGCCTACCTGGGTATGTAGGTACCCTACGCGGGTACGTACCTACCTTGTCCAAGTGCCCATCTATGAGTGGCTAGAAACACGAGTGTGAACTCCAATGATACTCTACCTCTCCTATATCCGTCTTTGCATCATGACTCTACAGATTAGGGTTCACAATCTTGATTCTGCGTCGCCGCGCCAGTTAAGTTAGATCACCAAAATAGAGTCCAGTGTCACATATCAAGTTTCTCGATCAAGAAAAGATGTTTTTGTGAAAAAGGATAGTAGAAATCTATTCTTCAACCTCAGCTAATACATGAATGTGAGACCTCTCTTTTGTTTTCCCTCTGTCCTATAAATGCAGTATGAAAGAATGAACGCTATAGCTTATGTAGAATTGGAGTTATCAGCACAGGAGAAGGCAGCCGAGCCTCCCTCAACCTTGTATGAATCGATAATGCCAACAATGGATCCGTATGTACCGCCAATCATGAGGAAAGTACCCGAGACAATGACGAAGACACTGAAAGCAACCATGAGGTACCAGCGAGTCGAGGGGGTGCTGCGGCCGCTGGACCAGTTGTCATAGAGCCACATGCAACCGTAGATCTGGAAGCTCATCAGGGTACCAAGGAGGGCACCGACGAGGGAGACGAGACCGCCAAAGACAGGAATACCGGAAGCAATCAGGTAGGCGATGACGGTGGTGGTTAGGGTGCAAGCGAGCCAAGTTCCCCAGTGAATGGCGCTGTTGGAGGCAAGGTGCTTAGATCCTCGAAGGATTCGGACAAAAGCGTACTTGGCCGCGAAGTGGATGACGAGGACTGTTGTAGCCAGAAGACCAGGGAGAGAGATACCGTAAGCAACTCGCTTGATCAAGTGTCCTGCTGAGCCAAGAGCGGGAGAGGCGACATAGGAACCGCAGTACAGGTAGACGACACATCCGATGCAGATGTAAGTGACGGTGACACCAGCCTGGCATACAAGCAGGGAGCGAGTATAATGCTCAGGTCGGCGCATCTCAGCTCGGATACCGAAGAAGCCAGGGGTACCGGCATAAGCAAAGACGAGCGACGAAATAGCTGAGATAGCCTTGGTGAATGACGGGTTGTTGACGATCTTGTAGTCGGACTCCCAGTGGCCAGTCTGAGGAGCAGCAGAAGGTCGGTCCTGAACACCAACAGCAATGGTGACAGTGAAGATGGCGGTCATGATGCAGACAAGGCCGACCCAGGCGAGGATGCTGATGCGGCCAAGAGTACGGACACTAGCCAGGAGGAATCCGCAGATGGCAGCAACGGCGACGAAAGCAGCTGTGCAGGTGCCGTGAAGAGAGACAGCATTGAGGCCGATGGAAAGACCAAGCATGCCAGAGCCGGCAACGAAGATCCAGTCTAGGGATATGTTAGCAGGTGAGTCTTGATGGGGGTATGGATAAGGAGACGTACAGAGGCAGAAGGCAATTCCAAAGATCTCGCGGCCGATGCGACCAAACATCAAGAAAGCCGCATCGTCAATGCTGTAGACTTCAGGGTGGTTGCGCTTGAAGACACCGACCATGTAGTCGGACCAGGTGGTGATAACGGCGATGACGATAAGGCAGATGATACCAGGGACGATACCGAGAACATCAAAGACAGCAGGGATAGACAAAACACCCAGACCAATCTGGGTCTTCATCATGAGGGCAATGGTGCCGATCCATCCCACCTACAGTGTGGTGTGTCAGTATTAGAGTTGAGGTTAGTTGTCGATCAGGTGGCAATAGACGTACAGCTCGGTAGTTGGGGCCGTCATCGGTGATATCACCAAATACATCATCATGGACTTGAGCTTCTCCGGCCGCAGACGGGACATTGTTGAGCTCGGGGTGCTTCTCGTAGTCGTGCTTGAGATCCTTCTCAACGAGACCGTTGGAGTATTGCGACATGATGTCGGTTGTTGTTGCGAGTGCAAAGTGAATTGACTAACAAACAAGCAGGCAAACAGGACTAAACAACTCAATGATTGAGAGTTGAGTAGCTGTAGAGAGAGACGAGAGGGGAAGAGAGGTGGAGAGGAAGAGGTGAAGAAGAATGAGAGAGTGATGAAGCTGATGTGGAGAGAGATGACCAAAATCCGGGGATTGTGGGCTCAACTTATACAGATTGGAAACAGTGACAGCTGCCCGAGTGTTGAGTTGCCCCCTAGACTACGTTATGGAGTTGATCCTCGTTGTGGTGTTCCTCTACGGGCTTAGCCGCACAGGATAACAGGCTGTTCCATGGCAGCAAGCACATGAGATTCCGGGAATGCCTACCGGTCTTCCCCAAAGAACAACGTCCTCCCCCCCTCAACCGGTGTCCGCGATAGCTCATGCCCGTTGAGGGCTTACCTCGAGGTGGTCTAGTGTGCTCTGAATGTGAGTGGAGAAAGGAGCTCTTAAGCTTTCACGATGCAGAGATTGGCACTTCTTGGCTGCCGTCCATCCCCACGGGGTAGTGAGGAGCTATCTGTGGAGAAGAGGGGAATCGATGGGGCACTTCTTGACGTTGTCGAGGGATAACTGGATATCTGCTGGGTCGAGACTCGCTAGAGGGGAACAGAGTTGCCACCACGTAAAAGAAAACATCACGGCAAGAATCAAGCTCAAGCTGTGACGGGCGAGTTCCACACAAGCTGGCTAGCTCTACTGGGATGCCTACCAGTAGGGCAACCGTCCGCGACGGATGCGCCTCCGGGGCCCGGGGACTCGGCCGGTTATGTGAGCGTCCGACTGTGATCGGATAAGATTTCATCCTGTTCGAGACCTCGGTAGGGGTTCCGGTGCTCTCGAGGCCCGGGGACACTCTACTACGGCTTCGGTGAATACTCTTGACAGCAGAACATTTAGTCTCTCTAAGAGAGGGTTTCAATGTAGACACTCTGATCTCAAGGAAGCTTGTTACTGAGTCTTGGTGTAATCTATAGATGATGGAGCTTCTTGATAACATGGTTCGTGATGGCGACAGGATGTACCGCTCAAGTTGTTATCGGAGGTTCCATATTCGGCAACTCTCTTCGGCAAACCTTTGGATGGCATACCGTTGGAGGATGGCTTGGCCGTTGCCGACGTTTTCCGCATTGGCTGATTCCAGAGGCTCAGAGCTATTCCTTGTACAGAAGCTGAATAGCCCGACAGTATCCCATCGGGAACGTCTCCGCGAGTGCCACTGCGCCCTCGGTACGGTATCAGCGATGGATCCACTAGACAGAGCATAAGCTGCAAGAGATTGTGTAGCAAAGATAGCAATATTAGAAAGTTACTTTGGATTGGTCAACTATGGACAACGCCACAATGAATATTCTACAAGAGCAAACCACGCTGCATCGAAAGGTTCAGTAATCTTGTCAGGCCAGTCCTGAACTCGCCAGTCGTGGTGGTATTCCACTCCGTACATCATTTTACAATACTCCCAATACTCGGGATACCAGCCTGCCTGCTCCCAATCTATGATAGCACAGATCCTCTGTGGAGAAGCAGTTGAGATCATGATGTTGCCCAATGTGAGGTCTCCATGGGTAAAGTACACATTCCCAACGTCAGGGAGCAGGTCTCGATACATATCGGGATGGTCGAGACCAGCGATTCCGTCAGGTCCAGGCTCTTGGCGAGTTGCTGCAGCAAATAGCCAGTCATTGAAAGACTTGATATCCGAGAAAGGACCTTCTTCGTAGTCAAGTCTAAAGAATCTGTCTTGCACTACGCCACCATTGACGGAAGCTGCACCAGTGTTAGCAAGGCTCATACTAACAGAAAAACCATCCTACCGATCTGATTGGGGCGTTCTTGAGTAATAAGCCTCAGGGACGAGATAATCTGACTAAGTTCGCTCCCAATCGATTCCTTGTCATCGTCGGTAAGTGATGGCCACGCTTCTCGTAGTGTCTTTCCGTGAACAAGGCTCATGTAGATGAAATTCTGATCACGGTATCTTCTCCATCCGAAAACTTCGGGAACAGGAATCTGGCCATCTGGAAAGATCTGTCGGATCGCACGCATCGTCTGTGCCTCCTCCAACCGCAGGTGAGGTACATAGTCAATCTTGACGGCGATGTTCAGACTCTCGATCTTTACAACCCGGGCTCCTCCATCTCCGTAATCCGCAATGATTGAAGCAGGTGTTGGAAGTTGCGGTCTAGGAGACTCATCTGAATGGAAGAATGACGTGTCAAGAAAATCCATCTCTGTCTTGGAGATGTCTGGTAAGCGCGAGATATCTATACACGGCCTCCATGATTCTTTGCGCGCCATGGAGGGCAGCTATAAATGGCGCTTGAAGGAACGAGATAGCGGTAGGCTCAGCTCAAGGTTGTTGAATCGTAAGCACAATAAACAAATACCATGGGCGAGAACAGATTCGTGACCGCTGATTCGTTAAGGACAAATATGCGCTAAGATCGTGAGAGCACGTGATCTCGTGTATCTCAATATGCAGTATAATAGCATATAGAGGCCTGGTATGACAAGGGAAGTACAGGATTGAGTAGCCTCATATGCATTATTATAATACACAAATAGTAAATTGTTACATCCAACATATATAAAACGACTCTCTAGGGACTGATCGTTTCGTAAACAGGTCAAGCAAGACCTAGGATGAAAAGTCAGCCGTAGGCCCGAGGGAGGCTTCAAATCCTTACACACGCACGTTGGAGTAACGTGATCAATCATGGATGCCGAGATTTCTCGCTTACCACCGCTGGCCGTCTCTTAGGCCACTGCAACGCTGGAATGTGTATCAGGCGCGCACAGCCCCACCTCGCTGACGGCGTGCTTGGCGGCTAACGGGGTGCAAGCAGGTCTGGGCATGTATCGTAGTTGGATAATTGTGTGAGGAGCATTAGCCTTGACGCCTCGAGGATGGAAGCATTGGTTTATTTATCAAGGTAGGAAGTTGACAGGCGTAGTATTTACCTAGTATCTGGCATGGCGTTAGAAAAGAGAAAAGTTCACTATGGCACAAGTACCAACATAACAGCATAAACTAACGATAGGGGGGGGGGGATGAGAAAACCCGCACTTGGATGTTACGTCGCAACCAGTTTGGGGGCCAGAATAAACGCCGCCGTAACGTTGTTTATTCTTGGCGTCCGCTTAAAGGGTCTATTCCAGGACGTGACCGGGTACGCGCTCTGGGGTCGCATTCTAAGCGCTTGTCGGCACATCGTATAATGCAAGTTGGTGTACAGAGTTGCGGTCATCAAAAGCAAAGTCAGGCAATCTCGTAGGCTAAAGGTGAAGTTGGTAAGACTCACGAAAGACGATAAATTTCGGCGTGCAAAACTTTTGACTACTCGAACCTGACCAGCTACCTAGTCGCCTGGGCGGGCCTTTACTTTTTACACTTAGTTATGCTTTTATAGATAATGTATACTGAAATAGACATGAGCCGTTTTCTTGTGTTGTTTAACTATCCTCTAAGTAAGTATTGATATCTGAACTCGCTTGTTATTGAAACATGCTGCAACATGATAACGTCCCCCGAAAGAACCTCCAGTAACCAACCCCTCTGCTGAGTGAGGCGCCAAACTTGTTGGTACCCGCGCGGTAATGAGTGTTGATCCCATTTTAAGAATCGGCTGACGAAACAGATCTACATGGATGGGAGTACGTCACCGCACTAGGCCCTCCTTGACGGCCAGTGATCAAGATAAAGCGCTTGTAGAAGCTTTGTTATTCGGCATATTGTCGCCGAAGCTCAGAAAGAGTTAATATTAGCCTAACGGTTGGACACGGTTTGTCTAAATCATTTCATGGGCTTCCGGTCCTGGACAATGCTGGTCTTTTAGCCTTCAATCTTGTTTGCCGTCCATGTCTGATGGCGATCGGAATGGGAGAGTTGTGAAATGTGCTGAACGGAGGTTTATCATGTCTACATCTATAAAAGACCCGGCGTCCCTACGTTATTCCAGCTCGCCCCTTAGATATCAATCCCACCGTACAATCATCTACTCACCACGCTACCAACAACATCATCGTTCATATCCTACACATTCTTCATTTGCTTTCAAGATGTCATACCGTTCTATCTACTTGGCCAAGTACGCTGGATCTAGGACTCGTCGCGCTCACTTTGCGATTTTCGTTCCCAACGTGGAGCACGATCGTAATACAATCAGTCAGGATTTCAAATCTACACCAACTTCAGGAACTGTCATCCATGTGGTCGGAGAGCCCGTAATGGCAGGTTATGTATTGGAAATCAAGAGAAACTACGAAGCCAACAATTCGCGTGACTTGCAGAATCTAGTTCTACTTGGCTATGTCGATGAATCGACTGTCCATAACCCGAGCTCATCGCAATACAAGAAGGAGAACAAGGCTAGAGGTGTATTGGAGCAATGGGCCGCATCAGTTCCTCCTCCTCCAAGAGGTCAGAACGTCCGAGCTCCCATCGACGGTGTGAGTAAACAATCTTCACACTTACGGAAATAAACTACAGGTGACTGATATGGCTCTAGGTAAACACTAAGAGATGCCAAGAGTGGACAATGGAGTTTCTGACAGCCCTTGTGAATGCGAGCGTTATCAGTTCGGAAGCGCTTGACATCGCTCAAGCCGAGCGAGATCCACCGACCCATGGCATTTTTGGATACAGGCAAGCTTGAAGAATGCTGCGCTGAATTTGTAGGACGGACTTGTGTTGGAGATTAAGTGCTAGGAGTCTACGAGTGAGAAGGGACATGTATCATATTTGGATATTGAACGAGTAACCGCAATATATCGATCTATTAGTGTTATAAAACGCAATAACCACTATCGGTTCTTGGTTTGAACATCCAATACGATCTGCACTCAAGCTTTGTTAATACGATAACAGATGTCCGACAGACTTCTCACAGCAGGTGGTTGTATATCTGTACTGGAGAGTATCGTATTGGCGGTTAGTGCTTTGATTCGTTGTGTTGACAGTCATATCGGCTCAGCTTCCGACCATGGGATTAACCCGAGTAGTTGCTGCACAGAGCGACAGAGGTACCAGAGTGGATATTGGTTCAAATATTTACAAAGGAAGAGATATAACTGACTCTTGCTGCTATTAATATCGGGTTTGCCGTTCCTAATACTGTGGAGTGATGAATACGGTCGAGCTGGCTTAACTTGTCCCAACTGTTTCCACCATCTAGGCACAAAGAGACCAGATTGTGTGATTTGTCTCATAGACTATGAGGACACTCAACACAGATTGAGGTCGAGAACATGATGCTGTAAAGCTAGCCGTAAAGTCTACACGAATCCCAAAATGGACAAGCCCGCCACCACCAATCCTTGCCATTCAGAGTAGGCAAGCTACCGCGATAAGTAAACTGTTTCGATATGCAACAAGGTCACACGGAATTAGTTTGTTGATCAGTTTAGGCATGCTGCCCAGAGTTGGGGTCATGGCTGTGACGCTTGGAATCTTTCTAGCTGTACCTCAAATTTAGATATTCGTCTCGTGTCTAGCCCTCATATTTCTATCAACAAACATCAGCTTTTCTTCCATATTCTTTCCATAGGCAATTCATATCCTCCCAATGGCGAACCGAGGCGTATCATGGGACCCCAAGGTCCACACCATATCAGACTTGAAGGAGCTTGGAAGCAAGAATCTCCCAAAGATGTACCGAGGTAAGGTTTTTTGCCTGGTACACTGATATTCTGCTGACGACTTCGGCATAGACTATTTCAATGAAGGTGCTATGGATCTAGTAACGTACAATTCATCCACCCCGGCATATAGGCCGAGCTCACCACAGGACCTTAGACTACGAGACAACGAAGAAGCCTACAATCGATACAAGATACGGCCTCGCATCCTGGTCAATGTCGACAATGTTGATATTTCTACCGAGATCTTTGGATGCAAAACGGCCCTCCCCTTAGGCTTCAGCCCAGCGGCGATGCACCGTCTAGCGCATCCTGACGGCGAGATCGCCACGTCTCGAGCTGCTGCCAAGATAGGAATCTGCATGGGCTTGTCTTCGTATGCAACAGCCGGTATCGAAGAGGTCGCCGCAGAGGGAACTGGGAACCCATACGTGATGCAGCTCTGCGTGTTAAGAGATCGCGAAACCACACATCAGATTCTGAAGCGTGCTGAAGGTGAGTCCCTGCCATTAGTCGTCAAGATAAAACTGACCAACTATCACAGCCGCTGGATGCAAAGCCATATTTCTATCCGTAGATGTCCCCATGTTAGGACGACGCCTCAACGAGTATCGCAATAACTTCGTCCTCCCGGACGACATGGCCTGGCCTAACCTGCTCTCGGACGGCAAAAGCGAACTCAGTGGTTCCGCCGAAGACCTCACTCATAGCAAGCACGACTTTGATCCTTCGCTGGACTGGGACACGGCCATCCCCTGGCTTCGGGAGCACACAAAGCTGCAGCTATGGATCAAGGGTGTCTATGCTGCTGAAGACGTCCAATTGGCCATCAAGTATGGTCTCGACGGTGTTATTGTGTCGAACCACGGTGGTAGACAACTTGACGGTGTTCCGGCTACTCTGGATGCTCTTCGGGAGTGTGCCATTGCTGCCAACGGAAAGATACCTATTGCCGTTGACGGAGGCATCCGACGAGGTACTGACATCTTCAAAGCGCTTGCAATGGGAGCCAGTCACTGCTTTGTTGGTGGGATACCGATTTGGGGCCTGGCAGTATGTGTCTGTGTCCTGTTTGTTTGAAGCTGCTAACAGAGCCTAGTATAACGGTCAAGAAGGCGTTGAGCTCGCCCTCAAGATTCTCATGTACGAGTTTAAGCTGGCAATGGCTCTAGCAGGGTATGTTTTCACGCATTCAATACGAGCTTGATGTTTACTGATGCTTTTAGCTGCCGTACGATTAAGGACATTTCTAGAAGTCATCTGGCATATCTCAACTCTGAGGGTGTCCTTGCCAAGCTGTAAAAGTCGATAGCGCTGGAAGCATTTGGGGTCTAGCTTTGCCTTTATTTGTATATCTAAATAGCCTCCATTTTGGAACGCATTCTTATTGTTACAGACTTGCAATGCCAGATCTGTGTTTTGTGTGTAGGTGTCTCTGTGTCTACTTTTAAACACAGGCCATTTTCTACTCTACCAACTCGCGTTTCTTGAAGGAGAGGGATACCCATGGTACTCAATACACAATTTAATTTAATCATACTCTCTATTATTCCAACTCTCTTGTCTTCGATTTCAGGAAGCTGGTGGTTATGTTCAACTCTGACAATTTCTTTTGGACGGTTATTTGCCCTGCTAAGCCTAAGCCTAAGCCCAAACATGGTGTCGGTACATAGCATCGGTTTTAGAATAGGAAGGTTACCAGATTGCTCACTTGACAATTGCCACTCTATCTCCAAAACTAACAGAGAATGGCGTCGAGTGGCGCCTAGAACCCCGCAGATGACCGTAGGGCAAGCCTTTCCGCTCACGTCGTGGAAACCTACCTATTCGGAAGAGGCACAAGGCCCATGTTGATGTCAACAGCGTGGGGTAAACGGATTGGTAAAGGCTCAAGAAGAGCAATGCACATATAATAATAAATAAAGACATTGTGATGGTTGCTGTTCTAGCAAGTCAGTTCTACTCATCATTCAAGCAACATCCTGTCAATACATACACGTCATCTTAAGCCATCAAACATGACCAAAACAACCCCCCGAGAACTTACTGGCATCCTTGTCGCCCTCATAACCCCATTCAAGGATGATGGATCCGTCGATCTTGAAGCCCTCGACACCCACATCCAACGCCAGATCAATGCAGGCGTCCACGGTCTAGTCCCCGGTGGCAGCACCGGCGAGTTCACAGCTCTAACAGTCCAGGAGCGAAAAGATGTTCTCGACCAATGCATAAAGTCAGCTGCTGGCCGCGTGCCTGTAGTTGCTGGCATCGGCGACTTGACTACTGCCGGCGTGCTAGATCTCGCCAAGCACGCTGCACATGTTGGCGCGGCTGCTACCATGATCGTTCCACCATTCTACGATGCCCCTAGCCTCACTCAGCTCAGGGCTATGTTTGAGGAGATATACAAGGCCAGCGGTCTACCCATCATGTACTACAATATCCCCAGCGCTAGCGGTGTTAGCCTGTCTCCTTCTGAGCTGGCGAGTCTGTCTGAGGTGGGCGTCAAATACCTCAAGGACACGTCAGGAAATGCCCCAGCGCTTACTGATCTGCTCTTCCACCACCACAACTCTATTACCGCCCTCAACGGATGGGATACTCTGACCTTTTATGGTCTTGCTGCTGGCGCCAAGGGCTCTGTTTGGGGAACCACAAACGTCCTTCCCGAGCTCTCGGTGCAGCTCTGGAACGCTGTTGCTGTTGATGGAGATCTCAACAAGGGCCGTGAGATTTGGTCCAAGATGTTCCCTGTCTGCAAGTTCCTAGAAGCACATCACTACGGCGCCGGAATCAAGACGGGTATGGAACTGCAAGGGTGGAAGACGGGAGGCCTTAGAAAACCTTTTGCTCTTCTGGAAGGTGATGAGCGGGCTGAACTGGCTAAGCTGCTGAAGGATGCTGGTGTGAAGCTGGCGTAAGAGAAGTGACTTGGTTCAAAAGTATGGAGTATAGGATCATTTAGATAACTAAATAGGGACTTTTCTTCTGTTTAAAAGGCTATTATCTGCTCAAGTTAACTGACCGTGTAAAATATTGAATGCACAAGTGAGATCTTTTCCGCCGGCAGTGGCCAACAGTTAAAAAACGGTATTTCTCAACAAGGGCTCTCTCTCCCGCAATAAAGCGAGAAAGGAATACCCTCGGAGCATAGATTATTATAAAGGGAAGTGTGTTGTTTTAGTTTATATAGTTTCAAGATGAAATAAAAATCAAATCTATGATATCTCAAAAAGTCTACCGGTTGGTTTACTATAGGCTATCCATGACAAGACTCTGCCAGCTCGTAGTCCAGTCACCTGATTGCTTCCGCTTATCCCAAATTAAAGGAACAATCATCACCTTGGCCGGCTTAGGCGTAAAGTATACACCCTTGTCATCCGTAACGCCCAGACACTTCAGTGATCTCTCCTGGAGGTCTGGAGATACAGCCTCGCACGCAGCAACGAAAGCAGGCCATGCCAGACTGGCGGAAAAGTCCTGGTCGTCAATCAACTCACTTAAGCAAGGCTCGAGAAAGTCAAGTGTCTTTTTCACCAGATCCTGCAGGATCATGGCGTTCATGTCGTATACTCTGCGATAGAAGTATATGATGAGCGCTTGGTGAATCGCTAGAGTCATCGATCGCACTTGGGGATGAGTGAGGAGATCTTGGTCAGTCTCTGGTAGTATCTTCTCAGGCGCTACGGGGTCGAAAGTTGACGTCCAAGCCCAGATCCTGTTTTCGAGCGTTTTTGTGTGCTTTGCTAGAGCGTCTGATACTCTTGGATTGCAACGTGCAACGGTTTCCAATCGGTTCTTCTCATTGGAAAGAGAGATGGTTTGAGATAACAGTGTCATAAGAGACTCAGGAATGCCATATATGACCGGGTATAGCGTCTGATTCCAACGGCCTTGAACCTCAAGGTGAATATCGCTGTATCCCATCTCGTCTGTCTTTTCTTGTGCAGGATCGAGGCCGATATTTAATGCTTCTTCAGTGATGCGGAACGTTCGGCCCTGGATTAGGTCACGATCCTGCACTTCACTGGCGCTTTCAGTGAATTGTTCGTTGCAGAGAGACATGCTCTCTGCAATGACACGAAGATGTGTATACATGTGATGTAACATGCGAGTCTTGAAGGGGATCTGGTTAGCTAATCCTCGAAGACGAATGAGTCGTTCAGCATCGAGAAGAAAGATTCTAAAAGCACGAGCGCCATGGTGTAGCTGGGATCCATGTCAGTCACGCCAAGCACGATATCGACGTAGGGGACGTACCGAAGTCATAGCCATGGCAAGGATGGCCATCAAGAGCTCCTTATAACTCGCCTGCTTTGGACCAAACATCTCATCTTGCAGAGCGTGTCTCAAGTGGTTTTGAGCTCTCTCGTGATTTCGCAAACCAATATCTTTCCAGTTCGAAGATAGAGTGCTTGGTGTCTGGGATATATGAAGCTGAAGGGCGCTATGTGCAAGGAGGGTGTAGAATAGTGCTGAACGGGTGTGTGAGGCCTCGTTCCAGAGTGACAGCTCTGCAAAAGTCTCGAGTGCACATGGCAGAAACATCATTTCCCATGGAGACTTGCGCTTTGCTTGCATTGCTGACCTATGCCCAGCCATGCTTTCTCTGTAGTAGCGAAGCAATGGTTCTGCTTCTTCCGGGAGTCCTGGATGGCTTGTATTGCCTTGAGGTACACCTCTTGGGTATGGAACTACCTCATTGATTTCCAAGCTGAGTGCTGGGTCAATGTTCACATCTGTTTGAGCGTTGTTTTCGGTGCCTATCACTTGAGATATGAAACCTGGACTGAATAGTGCTAGTCCTTCAGCTCCAGCTGGATCATCCAAGAAGAAGTTGGACATGGTCGAGTCATGCATATGCAGGTTCTCGGGCCCCTGTAAATCAAGACTGAAACTCGGGTCCAGTGTACTTGTAAAGAGATCCAGGTCATCTCCGGGGAGTTGATCTGGCCAGTCCGAGCGTTTGATTTCTTCGATGAAACCCTCAGTTTCAGGCATGCTGGTAGATGTGTTGTCGGTACAAGTGTCTGGAGACTCCATAAGGACCTCGATAGTGTTTGACACCGTCTCTTCAACTGACTGAAAGATGCCAAAAGGACCTTTCGTCATAGCTGCAGAGGCATCTTGCCCAGCACCCAGCTTTTCGCACGCGGAGTCAATATCAGCCAAGAGAGCCATAGCAGTCCTTCTGCCCAGGCTCTCTGACAACTCAATACTCATCAAACGACGCTCATCCTCTACTATAGTCAGCCCATGTCCGTGCATCACCCGTGCCGGGATACTGACCGGAGAAGAGTGGATACCGATACTCGGACCCGCGATGGCTCTGCTGGAGCTCCGGCCGGATGCCGTCGTCGGTGATCCAGAAAAGCCGGGCTCCATAGCCACCGCAAGCGAGCCCGAGCCGTTGACAGGTGCCACATTCCGGCTGTGCTTCATCGCACTTGGCGTGGCGGCTTCGACATGTCCGACACCCGGTAAACGTCCGCGTCCGCTCAACCTTGTTCCCGTTTTGTTTAGGCATTTGATTGAGAAAGGGTATTTTAGAAAGGAAAGTGGAGAATCAGATTTCAAGGCGAGATTCACAATATGAACGATACCTTCTCGAACTCGGCCAGAAGAGAGAAGGTCTCCGAGGGAGCGACATAAGGTCTTCTGTATTCGAAAAGAGGGCTTTAAAGAGGCAGGTTTCCGCGAAAGGCGGGACCGGCTCTCATCGGAGAGTCCGCGTGGCGACTAGACTAATGCATGGAGTTGACTTTGAGCTAAGTGATACTCGACTGGCCAATCAATGAGGAACTGTTGCTTCTGCCATTATCAAAGTTTGAGATCAGTTGAGCATTCATTATTGCTAATCAAAGCCAATATTCCTGAGCGAGCGAGACAATTTGGCCAAGTCTTCCAGATAGAACAGTTCCCCGATTGAACTTAGTTTAAAGATACTCCGGAACCCGTGATAATATTCTCTCTAGCCGCCTGACTGACCACTTCATCTGTCAAATGGTTAAGAGTCCCAATCTGATCGTTAAGTCCCCATAAACCCCATACATTGCCATGTGGACCGTTTTTAGTCAGGATAGTCTTGAGAAGCCTTGCTGTAGCTGCTGCTTGTTATGAGGCTATGCTTTGTGCTTTGTTGGTATTTTTGACGATGATCTGGTGGGGCAATGCCAGGTATGGGAATAATTACAGTCAACATCCAATCAGACTCGGCATGACGCCTTTCTGTTCGGACCCAGTCCTGGAGTAGTATTTCGGCTTGTAAGTGGGATGCAAGCATTTCAACACAAAACTATGCTCTTAGGTTCTGCCCGTTAGAGGACCCATAGGGTTAGAAGACTCCCTTTCTCAATGTTGCTATCAAGTTTAATGCATCTAGTGCCACTGTCTTGTTATCAGCGCCTTCAATTTTATCTCAGAAAGCTGTATTGCGGCTTGTCTGACAATGCACCACACATTGGATGATAGCGGCAAACGTCGGGTTATAAATTAGACTCGCTTATCAACACTAAATTGGCAGGTCTCGGCGATTTCTTGGAATGGCTCCTCTAAATACCTGCTGAGCATCTGTAAGCAGGACCAAGACTGAGAGAAATAGCGCCATCTTCGCCGCAGTGTCGTAATACAGTGACTGACAGCTTAATAATAATAATCTGTGATGAGGGGGCATAAATAAGTCCAACCTTGAGCAGTGAGGGGCTCAGTAACCACCCCGCTTCACTCTACTAGACAAAGATACCACAGCATGGCTTCAATCTTTCTGTGAGACCACACTAAACCTCTATAAACACCCTCTTACTCGCTAATACTGCGTCTGTAGAACCGGTGCATCGGGTTACGTCGGCGGCCAGATCCTCCATGAGCTGGTACAATCCCACCCCGAGTACACCATCGCAGTGCTCGTTCGTGATGCCAACGACGCTGCAACCATCTCACAAGCTTACCCCAAAGTCCGAGTGGTGCAGGGTGACTTGGACGATGGGGAGCTCTTGGAACAAGAGGCCTCACAGGCATCCGTAGTACTAAGTACGTGTCATGCCATGTCTTGGTGGTGTTGTACTGACCGGGGCAGATGTTGCGTCGAATAAGCACACGGGTCCGCTGCAGGCCATCCATGGCGGGCTGCAAAAGCGACAGTCGACTTGTAAGTGGCAATTGCCTACTAGTTGAATGCAATACTGACAATCATCAGCCTATCTGATTCAGGTTTCTGGTGCCAGCCTTCTAGGAGTCCGCGAACTGGCCTCGCCATCCTTTAAGCCTGGTGAGCCGTCAGACGAGGTCTGGGACGATCTTGAGGGCGTCACATCTATCCAAGATCTGATACGCGCCAACGAATCACGAGCAGTTGACAACTACGTCCTCAAAGCAGCCAAGGAAACGCCATCTGTCAAGACGGCACTTGTACTCCCTCCCATCATCTACGGAAAGGGTCAGGGTCCTGTCAAGCAGCGCAGTGTGCAGATCCCCACGCTTTCAAAAGTGGCTATTGATCGAGGCCATGCTGTGAGAGCGGGACGGGGCTTGGCTAGATGGACGAATGTTCATGTCGCTGACCTTGGGAAGCTGTTTGTGCTTCTAGTTGAAGCTGGTGCAAGGGGGGATGATGATGGCAAGATTTGGGGAGAGGAGGGTATTTATTTCCCTGGAGTGGGCGAAATTGTAAGTGTTGCTGAGACGAGCTTCACAATCGCTAACGCTTCTCCTAGACATGGGCCGACATCTCTGACAGAATTGCCCAAACAGCCAAGGACCAAGGATTGATCAAGACAGTCCAGGTAGAGGAGCTGCACAAGCCTGAAGTTGATACAGCCCTCCCAGCAGGATCGGTTCTTTTTGGCAGCAATGCCAGAAGCAAGCCACGTCGGGCCACTGAAGTGCTGGGATGGAAGCCAAGTGAATCAGGTCTTGAGGTTGAGATTCCAAGGGCTGTAGCAGAAGAGGGAGAGAACCGGAAAGGGTCTAACTTGTGAGGACATGGTTATATGATGTTTCACGAGTTGATGGAGAAGTCGGAATGCCCTCTTATCGTCGTCTTTCCCATCAATTGTGACAGCCGTTTGTTATCACACAGCAGCTACAAAACAGCGTCATCTAGCCTCACTTAATCGCACCTAAACATTGGATAGGTCTTGTACAAGACAATAAAAACCGAGTTTGGCTTATGTTACTAAATGCTTTTGATAGATATTATAAGTTATGGTGTCTTGATGACAATCTTTTGTTGAATTTACCTGTCTGCCCGCTGTATTCAAGCTCCTCGTGCCCTGTGCGGATGGCGCTCTAGGGGCCACAGCCGCCCGACTAATACAGGGTTAGGCGCTTACTACAGGCTTCGCTTGCCTGAACTCATCGCCGACTGCGGAGATGGCCAAAACGAGAAGGCCTCCGCGGTGATGCTCGCAGCCATGAACGAGAACTATGAAAAGAGATCATAAGATGGGGCATTATTCTTTGCTTTATATTCAAGCCCATGTTACTAGAAATACCAGGGATACAGCAAAAGCCTCAATTGACTTGTGTCCTCTCACCAAGCTTCAACATATCCCATGCTCGACGCTGCATTCCTTGCACACTCGAAATGACACCCCCTACAGTCGAATTGACTGCTCCTAATGGAGTCAACCTACGGGTTTGTTCATCAACAACGAGTTTGTCGCCTCATTAAGCGGCAAAACTCTAGCATCAATCGACCCTGCGTACGTTCCCACTGCTTCTAAGCTTAAACTCTCACTGACGCCAACAGCACTGAAGAGGAAATCGCTACAGTACAAGTAGCTGATGCTGATGACATTGACAAAGCTGTCAAGGCTGCCAAAGCCGCGCTGCGTCACGATTCATGGAAGAATCTCCCTGCCTCGGACCGTGGACAGCTCATGGCTCGTCTGGCAGACCTCATCGAGGCCAAGAGGGAGCTGTTTGCTACCATTGACGCCTGGGACAATGGCAAGACATACATCGAAACCCTCGAGAATGATCTCGTCGAAGCTGTTGGAGTCATCCGCTACTCCTCTGGCTGGGCTGACAAGACATTCGGCCAAACCATCAACACTACGCCTCAAAAGTTCGCCTATACAATCCGTCAGCCTGTGGGAGTTGTCGCGCAGATCATTCCTTGGAACTACCCCCTCTCAATGGCTACTTGGAAGCTGGGACCTGCGCTGGCTTGTGGAAATACCATTGTCATCAAGGCTGCCGAGCAGACGCCGTTGAGTCTTTTGGTCTTGGGAGAGCTCATCAAGGAGGCGGGCTTCCCCCCGGGCGTGGTCAACATCGTCAACGGCCTGGGCAGAGTCACAGGCGCTGCTTTGGTGCAACATCCGCTGGTGGACAAGATCGCCTTCACTGGTTCCACGGCCACGGCGGCCAGCATCATGGGCGTCGCAGCAAAGACACTAAAGAACATCACTCTCGAGACGGGCGGCAAGTCCCCGTTGCTGGTCTTTGACGATGCGGAGCTGGAACAAGCAGTGAAGTGGTCGCGTTTTGGCATCATGTCCAACCAGGGTCAGATCTGCACCGCAACATCGCGAATCTTGGTGCAAGAGACCATCTACGACGACTTCATTCAGAGGTTCATCAACACTCTCAACACAGTCAGCAAGGTCGGGAACCAATGGGCCAAGGACACATACCAGGGACCTCAAGTATCCAAGGTCCAATACGAGAGGATTCTCGAGTACATCGACATTGGAAAAAAAGAGGGAGCTACGGTAGCAGCTGGCGGTCATGCCCTCAAAGTTGGAGACTCGGACAAGGGTTTCTACATCTCCCCTACTGTCTTTACAGACGTGAAGCCTTCCATGCGAGTGTATCGCGAGGAGATCTTTGGCCCGGTTGTTGTCATCACCACCTTTAAAACTGAAGAGGAAGCTATCGAGCTTGCGAATGATAGCACATATGGCCTCGGTGCAGCAGCGTTTACGGCCAGCTTGGAAAAGGCTCATCGAGTTGCGGCTGCAATTGAAGCGGGCATGGTTTGGATCAACAGCAGCCAAGACTGTGATCCTCGTGTGCCTTTTGGTGGTGTCAAACAGAGCGGCATTGGCAGGGAGCTGGGTGAGGCAGGTCTAGAAGCGTATACCCAGATCAAGTCGGTTCATATCAACATGGGAAACAGGCTGTAGATAGATGAACCAATGATTATTTTCAAGCTGATTTGTATTATGATTGATAAATAGATTGACAGAGAAGAGTGAGTGTGCAGACCAAGCAAATACAGTGTGGTACTCTGTGCTATACCACAACAAACAGAGGGATATGAACAAACAAGAAAAAAGTATCGGTGTCTAAACAGAGGGAGGGATATAATAAAAACCAAGACGTGACCCTGAGCAACCATTCCCATAACCGGAAAAGCAATCTCGCAAGACTCCAGATATCCCCCATCCCGACCAAACAGCATAGTTACCCAAAGCGTTCATCATCTTACAATGGACCCGTAGCCTGATAATAGTAATTAAGCGGCGATAGCATACTCTTGCAGAATCTCGACAGCCTCATTCCAGCCTCTTGAGGCAGCAATCTCAGTGACGCTGCGGCCGAGCTCGTCCTTGACTTCGAGGTCAAAGCCGGCCTTCTCACCGAGAAGGCGGAGAATCTGCTCATCGCCGTTCTCGACGGCCTGCATGACACCGTTCCAGCCGCGGTAGACCTTGTTGGGGTCGGCACCGTGCTCGAGGAGGAACTCGAGTATCTCAGAGTCGCCGCGGTACCGTCGGAGGGACTTGACGACGGGGAGATGCTCGCCGGGGGCGTTAATGTCGGCACCGCCCTCGTTGATGAGGAACCAGACGATGTCCTTGCGGTCTTCGCGGATGGCAGATGTGAGGGGAGAGAAGACACCTCCGTTCTTGTCCTCGACCGAGACGCCGGCAGCGAGAAGAAGCTTGACCGACTCGAGCTGGTTGGCGACGACGGCCATCTCCATGACTCCCTTGAAGGCACGGGGCTCGGCGAGCACAGAGAGGATGCGCTTGAGCACTGGGGGGTTGCGGACAGCCATGCACACCGGCCAGTCCTGGCCACGGACGTTGGGGTCGGCGCCGCGGGTGAGCAGAATGTCGACCATCTCGACTCTGTTCTCTCGGATGGCTGTTGTGAGTGGAGAGTGACCCTTGGGGTTCTTGTCGTTGGGGTTCATGCCCTGGTCAAGCAGCCATGTCAAAGCCTCAGTGTTGTTGACGCTAACAGCTGTCTCGACAATACCCTTGGGAGAGCTGAGGTTGGCACCGGCCTCGACCAGCTGAGGGAGGAACTGAAGACGGTTGTGGGTGATACACTTGAAGGCTGGGTACTCGCTGGCAGGGACGTTGGGGTCAGCCTTGTTGGCGAGTAGGAGGTTGAAGATGTCGGGTCGGTTGTCACGGATAGACGTGCAGAGGGGAGTGTAGACACCGTCCTTCTTCAGGTTGGGGTCGACCTTGGCCTGGAGCAGGATCCTGACCGACTCGATGTTGTTGACACTAACAGCAAGCTCCATAATACCAGGAGCCTTCTTGGGGTCGGCGCCGTGGTTGAGGAGGACCTGCAAGCACGCGGACTGGTATGTAGAGGGCCAGAGCATGTGCTTGGGACCAGGCAGGTTAGGGTTTGCGCCGTGGTCGAGAAGGCTGGTGACGATATCGACACGAGAGTTCTGGATGGCCTCGAAGAGGGGAGTCTTGCCCTCGCGACTCTTGAGATCGGGATCGGCGCCGTAGTCGAGGATGAGGTCGATGAACCTCTTGGGCGTCTTCTTGTTGATGGCGCTGCTGAGGAGGGTCTCTCCGGTGGCAGTGAGCTGGTTGGGGTCGCCGCCGTAGATGAGCAGCAGGTGGGCAAAGTTGACCTTGTTGGCGATGCAAGCGGCAGCAAGGGCGGTCTCGTTGTCGGGGCCGACGGTGAATCTGGGGTCGGCACCATACTTGAGGAGAGGGACGGCGCCGGCGAGGAATGACTTCTCGACGGCGGCGAAGAGGGGAGTGACACCATCGCGGTCAGTGACGTTGGGGTCGGCTCCGAAGAGGAGTAGTAGACGGACGGCTTCAGCGTCGCTGTTGAGGACGGCGTCCTTGAGGGCGACGTGGTCTGAGCCAGTGTTGGGGGAAACACCACGGTCCAAGAGTTGCTCGATGAGCTTGTGGTTCTTACCGCGGACGGCGGTGATGAGGGCAGTCCGGAGGTTGGCGGCGTCAGCACCGACGGTGTTTCTAGGGTTCCATCGAGGCATGCTGAAGGGATCAGCCTTGAGGCGAACAACCTTTGTCCCGCCATTGAGGTCAAGACCAGACAGCTCCTCGAGTGAGGCTTCGCTATCTGAGATGGTGGTGTGCTGGGAGCGTGTCTCGTGGTTCTCATCAAAGGTGCTCATGCGATCAAACGTCGCTGTGGTTCCAGAGTGGTATCGCTCGGTGGAGGCGATAGAGCTAGCAGTGTTGCCGTGGTGGCCGCTGAACGAGCGCTGGTCGTGCTGGAGGACAGCGCTCAGAGGATCGTTGTGAACAGAGGAAGACCTCTCGGTCCAGGGGAGAGGAGGCAATGGGGGCTGGGAGCCCAGAGAGAGACCATGGCCCTCAACGCCACGATGTTGCGACGCAGACGAGGGTCGGTATTGTGAGCCATTGCCGGCGTCAGAGACCTTTGACCTGGGAGCAACACCAGCGCGAGAGTCCATGCGGTCGAGAGCAGCAGCGAGGCCAGTGTAGCCAATGCCGAGCTCGTTCTCGATCTTCTCATTGCCTAGACTCCACTGGAACATGAGGGCGCTCATACGGAGACTCTCGCGCGTGCGGCCAAGGGCACTGATCATCTTCTCGATGTCGTTGTCACCAAAGATGCGGCCCCATCCACGGCGCATGCGGCCCATGGCCCCCTTGCGCTCGTTCTCGAGAAACTTGCCGAGCAGCTGGTCAAGGAGCTGGAAGTCGGCCTGGGTAACGCGGAACTTCTTGCTCAGCTCCGAGATGACGTCGCCGGGGAAGGTCTGCTGGTTGCGGATGCACTCGCCGAGGCCGGCCTCGATGGAGAAGAGGATTTCGCACGTGTCGAGGAAGTCGTGGGCCAGGACGTCGAGGCCGTGAGGCTGCTTAGTCACCATAGTGAGATACTCGAGCATGCGGACCGAGATGCGGTCGCCGAGGGCGGTGGTCTTGTGGCAGAGCTCAAGGCATGCTGCCTGGGCCTTTGATGAGTTGGCCATGACGCTGCTCTTCTTTGTGGTGAGAGATCGAGGGGGAGGAGGGCTCGTATGCGACTTTTGGATAGAGAGCGCGTTGGACTGAGCTGTGGCGGGTGGTGCTGTCACGACGCTGCTCTTGGGAGTACCCGGGGGGACGTAGACCTGGGAGGAGACCGGAATAAGACGCTGGCGAGGAGGAGTCTTGGGCCGAGCAGGAGGCGAGACAGGCGTGACCTGTGGAAAGGGCACGGCTTGAGGCAGAGACGGGCTACTGGGAGACGATGGGAGGCCTAGTGCTTCGTGGGATACCAAGGAAAAGGATTCCCGGGGACCGAGTGCAAGGGCTTCGATGAAAGAGTATTCCTTGTCTGCTCTTTCTAGTCTCTCTACGGTGCCCACGGTGAGTTGCTGCGTGGTCATTATTAACAAGCGGAGGGACGAGGTCGATGAGGACGGAGGCGAGCCCTCTCTTTAGAGTAATCTTGAAAAGCGGGAGCAACAGGCTTTATGGCGCTCGAGGTCGAGCCCGAATAAGACCCAAGCCCAGGATATGGATATCCCCATTCTGCATGGAAGCAGCCCTCTCTCTCTCTGTCTGCATACCAGCTGGGTCAGGTACCGTGCCGTCCAAGGCATGCATGCTTGCCCTCGAGCCCCCTCCCCAGAGGCCCGGGGGCCCAGGCTAGCCCGGCCTAGGCTCAGACCTAAACCCAGCCTGCTGGGCATGTCGAGTCCAAGCACTGCACTCACTCGTTGTCTGACGGAAGTCGTCTAACGCGCTACGCTACGGATCTGCCGGGTCGTCCAGCCTTGGACTCGAGAGTCGCACTAACGCCTCCAAGAGGGGTCCCACTTTGGCGATCAAATCACCCCCCTCTCTAGGGCGGGCAGACCCCTGCTAGCAGAGAGTCGATCGCGCTTTGACATCTGTCTAGGGCCAGGCCAGGCTAGGCTAGGCTAGGGTCTAGGGCGAGGGGTGCACCCCTTGAAGTCCTCACCAGTGTCGGAAGCTGAGTGAGGAAACACTGAGCGGGTGTATTGCCCTGATGGGTTAAGTTTTGGGTGACAGGCCCTTGTTTACGTCGTATTTCCAAGCGAGCGTGACGGTGTAATATGATATGACGGTGCAGGGAGAGGGCGAGAGGGGAACAGATCACAAATCGCTTTTCTCGTGTGCGATGATAGCACAGCACAGGCAAGCCAGAGGGTTCGAGGGCTTTGCGCTCGGACAAGAGAGGGCGCTAGGGAGGGAGGGAGAGAGAGATTGGATAGATGCAGTGGACAGTGGTACAGTAGCATAGTGTAGTGTAGTGTATTGTACGACTATTGCAGGTGAATTTGGAAACACTGGGTGACGTGAGAGCTGGAGCTGATGGGGTTAAGCTTTGATGGGCCCAGATAAAGTAAAAGCAGCTGTAGACTAGGTACTAGGTATGTAGTGCAGGACGCAATTTGGTCAAATGTGTCACAGCAGAAACGAGGCTTTGCAGGCTGCGTTAGCTCCGACTCCCGCCCGACGGGCAGCAGAGCAGGCACGGGCATTGGCTTGGAGCCTCTGGGTTTGGGCTTGGGCCAAGGCGTTGTTTAGAGTGACGAGTCGGATGGCCCAGATCGGGAGCTTGGCCGGTAGTCTACCGCCAAAGGGCCAAGCCATGATGACTTGACTGAATTAATGGGCATTTGTTTGCCGATGTACATACATTGTCGATTCACTCACTTCAGCTCAAGAGGCGCAGCAGCATATTAGTTGATTAATTGCATGGATCTAAGATGGAGACCTGCACGGCAGCTCAGATTGCCGTGAGCAAACCCTGCCTCAATGTAACCAATATCGGGGTTTGCTTGAACGGTCATGTTGCTGTCATTGTGGCTCCTCACAGTTGAGACATTTTGTGACCCAGTCCCTTAAAGTCGCTAGAGTTTGATCCATCTTGATCCTGGGGTTGCTGTCAGCCAAGCACAGCTCACGGATGCCAGATTGTCTGCTACGCTAGGGGCAGACGTTCCTGACGCCAGGACTATTACGGATGGCACAGGTGGGTAGGAGAATTAATATTGCAGGAGGGTACGGTACGAAAAAGAGACAAGAGAAGAGAAGAGCTGTCTTCGGGCCCATCCTTGCCATCTCAGGTATCGTACTTGTCCCTTGCGTAGACATGTCGTAGTAGCTGTGACAGGTCCCTCTCGGCCGATCTAAACCGGTGCACTACCACTACTACTAGGCACTCCCTGCTTTCGCGGTGCGCTCATGTCTCAGACCCTGGTCCTCCGCCTTTTTCGGGGCTTGCTCACTAATTATCGGGAATCGGTATCTCGAAAGAAAAATGTGACAATTGAATGCATGGATGGGATGGCAAAGTCCATGGCCACTTAGCCGAGCCCCATTTACCCTGTCTGCAGTGCATGAATGGGCAATCTCGCGGGTGGATGGTGATTTCTAGGGACATGCCAGCCCATAACGCCCTTTTATCATGTCAACGACGAGGCTGGCTGGCTGGGCTGTAGGGATCCTATAGCCTCACCCGGTGGTATTTGGCATCAGCACATCACGGCGCTCTCAACAACTATGCCGTAGGTTATAGATACCTACTTGGTCGTGGTGATGAATTGAACCCAACTGCCACGTGGAGTGCTGCTTGTATGCAAGGGGACAAAGGCCGAGTCTAGACTATTCGAGCTCTTCAAGCAATAAGCCCGAGGCTTGCCCCCCCCTCCATCTCCATCCCCTCTGCTTGGCTTGATCGAATTGTCTTGTCCGGATCGAGGATCGCGTCTGCCCCCAAAAAATCAACAGTGTCATCTCCACTGCCTGGAAGAGGCACTAACAAATATCCAATACCGGTAGACGGGCAAGAAAGGGGGGCTTGTGGTGGTGAAGTGAGCCACGATCGATCACGGGTGGTGAGCATGTAGCTGCTGCTATCTGTGTCGTGCCGTGTCGTTCCGTTTCGTCCTGAGATCTCGTCTTGGATCAGAAGGAGACAGGTCACAAACGAGCCGCAGCTGTGGTGGGTATCTTGATGTGTGTTCTCCAGGATCCCCCATGTATGCATAGCCGCAACTTTATCTACAGTATCCGTACATCGCATCGCATCACATCGCCTTTGTTTCTGTTTCTGTTTCGGTCTGCTACTCAATAGTCTACTCTCAAGCAGGTAATAAAAAGCAAGCACGAAAAAAATCAGCTGTCATCCGGTTTTCCCACCCACACGCCAAGGATCCAAAGAACCGGGACCGGTCCACAGACGGCGTCCCGGGTTTTGCGCGTCACTTTACTTTGGAGGCTTGCTAGCCCCGTTCGTTGGAATAGTGGGTTCTCGTCTGCTGCTACGTATTCACAGAAGGTATGTGTTTGTTCCCCAGAGTCGCAAACGGCAGTTCGATGCCTATTGTGGCTCAGGAGGCCGAAGAGATTTCCATTCCTTGCACAGAATGCGACAGGTAGCATCACTGTCTACTGTCTCCGCGGATGTGGTTCCCAGCCTGCCAGGTCGTGTCGATGCAAGGGAGCTTACGCGAGGGCATCTCCAAACCGCCAGTGACGTCGAATGGTGCCATTTGCGCGTTGCCCATGCTTGAATTGATATCTGATAGCAATGAGACTTTCTGATCCATCGTCACGTTTGGACCCGAGACTTGCATGCCTCGGTTACGAGAATTGTTGTCGCGGCTGGAATGACGGGCAGGGTTTTGTTCTTAATTTACACAAGCGAGACTTGTCCATCCAATGAGACGCGACGGCGAACTTGGCTTTGGAAGCCGAATCACGATGGCTTGAAGAGAAGATGAAAAGAACAAGAAGAAGCAGGGACAATCCAAGATATAACGTCGCGGCTGCTGGACAATTGTGAACTGTCATATTCTCTCCGAATCTGACATTTCACCCGTCCGCCCGCCCATCCGCATGCTACCCTACATAAGCTTGGCGGGTAACCTGGCTGTGAGTCTCTCTGCATCTTGTCTGTGTCTGTGGTGACGGCACGGCACGGCAAGGCAAGGCAAGGCAAGGCAAATGTGTGCCAAACACCAAGCCCAGGGGACCAGTGCTTGGGCCTTTTGCTCACGGACAAAGCCACCAGGGCCAGGCTAGGATCAAACCACAGCATCAATGCGTGCCTCTGCACTAGAGAAGCCTCCCGCATCCCACCAACAGACCTGAGCACACCCATATGCAGCAGGCTGTGGCTGTGGCGGCAGGGGAGACGAGGCTGGCTCTGTATCGAGAAGCGTATCCGTAGAACTGGGCGAGATAGATAAGGCCAGTAAAAGGGCCGGCTCAATCTGCACCTCTTGCTCGTGGCTTGCGTACCACTTTTGATGGTCGTACGAGGAGCTATTGTTGACAAAACTCTGTCTGAATTAACTCTTGTTAGCGTGTGAGACCCCTATCTCACAGGCGAACAGACGCTGTCTGATGCTACTGCTACTACTGCTAGTGAGCAGCATTCACTCATCGATTAATTAGCATCGTTTTGGAACCAAGAGATGGTGCAACGCTTGACGGACATTTCGTCCCGTCGTGGTCAATGCTGCTGGGTAGCGCCACGATTTTAAGTAGATCGATCACTCTCTGCGATACAAGAGTGATAACCGTTGGTCACTCCGCGGTACGAGTCCGTCAACCATCGGGCAGACCTGGCCCGACAGCAGCCAGCCACTGTTGTACTATTGTTTTAGCTGCAACAAGGAGGGGGGCCGGCTCGGAAAATTACCTAAACAACGCCGCCGGCCCAGTTCTCATTGGCATTCTCGCTCGGGGATTTAGACAAACTGTGTAGGGTAGGGAGAGATGCTTGAACGGGACCGCCATCAAGGATATGCATATACCAAAAAGGGAATTGACAATTCTTCCAGATCCTCTCTCTTCTGTGGATCAATGTCCGTGAATGTTTGTGCGCGCCGAGGTATTACGTGAAAATTGCTTCGTCACCAATGGCACGTGAATACCTGACTCGTTCCTCGCACAAGGGCACAGACGGTTATTAACATGATACGAGAGGTACCAGATGATTCAGAGTTTGTTACTTCGTCGCAGATCAACTCAATTGAGTCGCCGAGTACGGAGTGAGCTAGGTACGTTTCACACATGAAACACCACACACGTCTTGACACAACCATATTTTAGGGCTTAAATATAGTCAACGACACTCATGCCCAGGAGCAGTCAATGCGAGCGCGGAAATAGTAAACTTAAAACGGTCCAGACGATAAAGGATGGAAATAAAGTAGGAGGGTAGTATCAAAAGTGTGAACAGTCAGCAGTAAGCGCAAGGGTGCAAGGGGCCAGCAGATGATGGTCTTTGATGTTATGAACCTAATTAAACCAAAAGCATGAGAGGCGATGTAGACATATCGAACACACTCATTAGTTTCAGCGATTGAGACTCGTAGCCTGAGCTTCCCCCACCGTTGTACCAGCCCACGACGTTATCCAGCTACGTCACAGCAAACTAGGAAAACAAATAGGTAAATGCAAATAGCATAGTTACAGAAACATAGGCCAGTTGGTGTGCCTGTAAGGGTTGAATGAAATTACAGAGCAACTCGGAACGCCATGTATTATATCTAAAACGCTTGATCAAACATGATATGGTCAGGGACCTGAGTATAGTTCCAGCCCCATTTGCTGACAATATATTGTCTCTTACTCGCAGTTTGGCCAACATAGGAAGAAGCTTATGTCTAAATATGCGCTCAAGTAGATCAGAACCAGGTTACATCACACCTCTTACCGAGTTTTGTATTGCAGTCATCTATCACGCATGCTTCAATTACTCGCACACGAGACCAATCTTCTCCCTCATCGACCAGAGGTGGATCAGCTTTACTTCAGGTTTTGTTCCTATTGCTCCTTATCCTACAGTATTTTTGCTGCTATCGCGGCTAGTCAGTGGACGAGAAGAATGAGTGGATTTTGTCGCATGACTCGGTGGACGTGCCGACATGACAGCTGTTTGCCTCCTAGATGATGACAACTGCAAGTAGAAGTCTACTAAACTTATGATAGAGAACGAGAAGTTGAAAAGACTGACTCAAACCCGAGATTAACTCCCTCGTATATCAACCTATGATGTCTCAATGCGACTTCTCTCAGCTGTCACCCAGATGTCAAATACGCACTTTTTGGAATAAGAGATCTAGAACATCTCGGCGTGGCCGGTTCTGCTGGAAATACAAGTTAACTGGCTAGCTTGACATCCATCTGGGGAAATGGCCTGGATCTAGACTCGGCCGCTGCCAAGATGACGAACAGCACAAATGATATGATCTCTGCTTAGTGAGGAACACCGTAGCCAACTAAAAGCTGTAGTGCATCCTACGACGGTACACTAATAGTTATTAATAACCTATAATTGTTCCCATGTGTTGCTGTTGGCAATATTACTACCTATCAGGTACCCTGAAAACCACACACTCTCCGCGACAACACTCACCAAGAAATGATATCGATCTCATACAAGGCCAGTGCGTTCAGATGCAATCGAGATGTCAGAACAGAAATGGCAAAAACCCCGGAACCTCGTGGGTTGACGAGTCGGCCTGCCGCACTTAGTCAGGTCGTGACAAGTCCGGCTGAAGCTAAGAAAGACGCCGTTACCAATTTTTTCCGTTGACAGCGGTTGACCCCTGTGATGCCTAGCTAACCAAAACGGTGACATTTAGGAGACGGCGAATCTAGACTCTTACAGCTAAAAACCCCCGTATTCCGATTTGTTCTTTAGTTTCATGGCGGGTGAGCTATAACTATCACTCGGTATGTTCCGAGCTGGACTTTCGATAGTTTTAGTATGGCTGAAAGCGTGATGCGGAAAATAAAATTAGGAAATGGCTAGAGCGGATATATAATATGCGGTTGGGCCTCAGCCCGAAGGTCTTCGGCGTCTAAGCCACGTTGCTATATGTAATCAGTAATCACTGTTAGTATTGTCAGAAGACTTTGCACATAGTTCATTCTCTCTAACTTGTATAAACAGATAAGCCACAAGCTATTACAGTACTATTACGCTTAGAATATGGTCTGTCGTAGTGAATAGAAGCAAGTTGAAGGAGCTTCGTGTCTACTCATTATCTATCTCTACGTTTCCGTCTGATCTTTTTGTCTTTTGTCCTTGTAAGACGAGAATATATATCGAAAACCAATCTTGTAACAACATGAGTATGAGCATCTCATAACTTTACAATACAAGGTCAAGACAATCAGAGACAGGTAGATAACAATATAGTGTTTATACATCTTAGATTATTGGTGTACTACAAATCTGTAAAGACCTCTTAGAGAAGAAGGGCTAAGGATTAAGTAACTAAGTGTTAATGGATTAGTGTCCTTTCTATTACTAGATGTCATATTAATATAGAATATAAAGACACTTGCTTATAACAACTGCTATAGTTATACAGCAGCCCCTGTTTTAAGAAGATAAAGCCTTAAAACTGTTTATCTGGATATAGGATATTTCATCTGATGAGTATTGTGTAGTTTTCTTATTATATAATATAGGAATTTATACGTATATATAGACTGTTTTGCTTTTCAGTGCATTGTTTCTTATTTATCCTTACAAGCTCACTGGTCAGTCAAGTTGGCGTGCCAATATCGAATATCCTGGATAAGATAAGGCAAGGCTGACTGAAAATGGCAATGCCACTCTGGTCGGGTTTTGACACTTGTGAATAACTATGTAGCCTTACGATTAATGAAGTTCCTGGTAACTTTCTGTCTTTAAAGTAGAAAAGTAAGCTTGCAGAGTTCAAAGTCTGCCTGATTCTCTACAATCTCGTGCTCAGATGGAAAGGTAGCAATTTCCTGTGTTACTATTACGCTTTATAATTTAGAGCAACATATCTCCATACAGTTGCATATGAACTTTGTCACAGGCCATGTCTTTTAAGGGGATCTTCAACCTCGCCGGGTTTTATTTAGTGCGCAACTCTTTAGTAGTCAACAGGAAATACTCAACGTCACTCAGTTTACTGCAAGCTTGTCTTAACTAATTGAATTCACTAGTTACCCCGTATTTAACCTAGATTAGGCTATCCTATGTCTTACAGCCAGTTCCATTTCCAGCCTTTTATGCAATTTAATAAGTAAGGCATTTCTCCCTAATTTCGCCCCCATATTATGGCCATTTTTTAGAATGTCGTATATACGCCCTTCTAAAAATTCTATTCTCACCCTCATCATTTCCGCAGCAGAAGATAGGCCATGGGTGCTGAAGGCCCTTCTCACTGCGTTCCAATTGTCATCTTCAAACGCGGCTTTGCCTAATAATAGCTGCCAGGCTTCACGTGACCAGTGATTGCACGCCCGACTGTGTGGGGTAGCACACACAACTTTTCCTGTCATCTGCACCTCTGCCCTGTTTTCTTTTCATCGCGTCGCGACATATAAATACAGAATTATATATCTTCGATTTATCCAAGATTGAGCGCGTCACGGCTTTTGCATCAGAAGCCGTCAGAATGGATTCCTTGCCCTCGTCTGCCTTCTTATAGCGCTGCCTGTGCTGGAGGTCATGACATCAGCGCCCTCGTTGACAGTCGCGTACAAGGATATCACCAACTCTCGCGTTGTGCCGCTCACCCCGCCGATCGCAAGGAAGACGTGCCATATATAGAGTAAGTCACCGCGCTTCCTGCCGACCTTCTGTCCGCGATCTAACGCCTGACCACTCCTCAGATAGCCTCGAGCCTATTTGCTTGTTTACCGCCCTCACGATGGCCGGCTTTTCGGTTTCCAGCTCCCCTCCCCGTTGACTCGCGCCTTTTGCCATGCAGCTCCAGCAATAGCCCGACCTGTTCGCGAGTTTACATCTCGGCCTTGCGATGTTCTGCTCGCTTGTGGCGGCGGCATGAAGGCTGGAGCCTTCAGAGACGATGCTGTCTTGACTGCTAGATGACGAAGGGCAAGCTTGTAAGGCATTCGCAAATAAGTTTGTCGCGTGGCTAATTTCTGGGTTATAAGCAGTTCCTAGCTAGTGACAAGGCTGCCTCTTTCGAAATGACCACGACCCAAGTCAATCGACAAGAGAACCAACAAGGATCCCCCCTCCCATCACTCAGCAGACCGCACAAACCGATTCCAGAGAACCACCAGAGATCACCACTCCACTTCAACGACCTACCGACACATTGCACCAGGCTTCACCATGGCTCAACAGACACCACAAGACCCTTCATGGAGAGGCATTCGCGTTATTCTGTCTGGGCCCAACTCGTGCTAGACGGCGATGATGTCCTGGGTGAGAGCATTGGGGGCATCCATGGGGGAGGGTATTTTGACCACACCCAGACACCTTTAGGTGACTAGGTAGGTGTTGACCAGGGGCACGTTTCTCTTGGACAACGAGTATTACCTTCCGTGAGGGGGGTATTTTGACCAGGCCCAGACACCTTAGGTGACTGGGTAGGTGTTGACCAGAGGCATGTTTCTCTTGGACAACGAGTACCTTCCATGAGGGAGGGTATTTTGATGCTGTCACCCGAAAGCCTACTGGCGATTGGGTAGTTACCGAGGTCTTGGCCCGGGCAACTCATCTTCTGGAGAATGAGTTTGGAAAAGACTCTTGGACAACATCCAAAGCAAGGCGGATCTTGACAATGCACCATCGGCATTTGCCTTACTGGACGACTTAACCGACGCCAGAGAGAGAGAGGCACAGGGCCGACCTGGACCACCTGAAGCAATTTGTTCAAGTGGCTCCGGGCAACGAGAACATCTTGCTCACCCACGAACCTCGAGTCACAAGCTGGTGTGCTCAGTACATGTGTCGCATGGTTAGAATCCCTGCTGGCCCGGCCGCCGATATCAACTGGTGGTGTGATGCGCGTGTTCAAGCCGACGCCAAGGCACTTGACTACAACTTCTTCTGTCTCGCCGATGGTGCCTACAAACAATTCGCGGAAGGCCGACGCACCGCCATAAGAGACAACAACAAGCCCTTGGCCATGCAGCAGTCTGGTGTAGGAATCTTCCGCATCACCACATTCCTGAACCTTCAGCAGAACGGATCAGTGGCTGCTCAGATTGAGGAGCAGAATGAGGAGCTTCGACACTATTCGAAGCAGGGGCCATGGACTCCGCTTGGAATAAGGTCCTGTGATTGAAGGGTCGAATGGTGTGTTTTTGGTATGGTATGGAACGAAGATGGTGAATATCCATTGGCAATTGTGTGAGCATTGGGATATAATGCTTAAATTGTGGATAAATTGTGTTCTTTGTCAAAGTAAGAGACGGCGTCCCCACGGCAGTCAAGTTAGATGGTGAATATCGGAGAGCAATTTGGAATTGCAATCATGGGACAAAAAGTGGTGAAAATGTTGGCTATCTGAGGGATGGCCACGAGACTGGTAAAAAGGCCATCTACTCGATCGCCTAGCTATCGCGATGGCGCCACATCGTGAGTTGCCCGCGCAAAGGCAGCGCATAGCTCATTACTGACGAGGCTTTTCGCTCAGCATCTCGGCGTCAAAAGCATTCGGGCCATTGCCTCCAGTACAAGACCTCGTCGTTCTGCCGCAGCAAGTGCCTCTATCGCCTTTTGACTACTCAAAAGCTGAAAACTACACTGTAACCCCTGTTCGATTGTTGCACCTTTGATCATTCATCCGAACTCTATCTAATATGGTCTATTTCTTGTCTAAAATTTCATAGTCTCTTCATCTGTTTATAGGTAAATACTGCGAAATCATCTAAATTTTACAATGTCTGCAGGGTGGCACGTGACACCCTTGGTCGCCATTTGAACTTCACTTCATTTCATATCATTCCAGTCAAGACAAATTAACTTAAGCAGAATTGGCACATGATTTATAATCATAGCTTAGACATTCAGAGCAGGTGTGATTTGAATAAGTAATTAATATTTGACTCGTATAACTAAACTACTACTGAGCCTTTCTAAAAGATGGCGTTGTTTCCACATGAGAACACTCCTCCAACACCATCTTCGCTCTTATTGAATAAATCTTGAAGCTCAACAATGGATGCGTAAAGCCCGCCTGCGTTGAGGAAGAGGGTAAGACAGATCATAAGGACATTGGCAATTGTGAGCAATTTCTTCCGCCATGTCGAGAAATAAACCCCTCTATTAAGATGGAACCAGAAGATGGCCGCAAAGCCATAGGTGAACCAGGGGATTGTTGTAGCAGCAGTAATAGAGAGGATAGAGTCGAAGATGGGGATAACGTTGGAGATGATGAAAATAAGAACCCAGAAGAAGGTCACTGAGACAATCCATGTGGCCCAAGACTTGATGCTATTGTCGGTGACTTGGTGGGTAGCTCGCATCTGTCGCATAGCCGCAACATAGAGATACTTGCAGCCAGTATGGCCAATTGACAGGGCCGTAGCCACGACAGCTGGTAGAAGGATTCCGTAAGCAACCTTGGCAGGAATTGTGGAAGCTGCACTGAGGACGGGCGACGTCGTATACTGGGCGCTGAGGCAATACAAGACCACCGCCATCACCACGTAAAACAGAGTGCTTCCAATCTCCAAGAAGGCCAACGCAAAACGAAAGTCACGCTGATAATTTTGCATCTCAGCCAAATAAGAAGGAAACGTGAACGTTCCTGCATAAGAGAATACAATTCTCAAGCACGCGTTGAGACCTTCGTGGAAGTTGGGGTTACCAACAATCTTGATTTCCCTCGACCATCCTTCAGGTGCCGTAGCCGGGCCAGAGACTGCCAAACTGATCAAAACGATCAGACATGCACTAACAACACTGACTGCGTTCGGGATTCCAAGTTTGGAAACAAACTTCATGGTTCGTGGCAGAGAAAGAAGGTAACACGCTACGCAAGCCACAAGGATGAAGATGACGGTACATGTTCCATGGCTGCTGAGGGTGTTCAAGGCAACTGAGAGGGTGACGATAGCTGATGCGACAACGAAAACCACCTGGATCATCATGACAAAGCCAGCGAACGACTCAAACCACGCGCCTCCAACAACTCGGGTCATCTCGACGATACTGACGACGTGTGGGTGCGCGCGGTAGAATTGAAGGAGCTCATAAGCGGCATACCAGGAGATGAAGCCGATACCAAGGATAGCGATGATTCCGGGGACAATTCCTAAGGTCTGGATACTGGCTGGGAGGGATAGGATACCGAGACCAAGCTGGTTTGTGAAGAGGATCAGGATAGTGTCCCATCGACCAAGAGTTCGATAACTCGTCTCTCCTTGCTCGAAGATATTGCCCTTTTCGACACTACCAGCTGGTAGCTCCTGGAAGTCGGTGGCATCCTTTGACTGATCGTGGTCCGATGTGCTCGATTCGTGGATTGAATCATCGGTGGCCGGTGTATCGGCAGGCTTCTTTGAGAAGTTCATGAGGCCCATGTTGACGGTGCTCCGCGGTGTAACCTTTGCGGTTTGGGTTGATGAATGGGCGTGGAGCCGGGCGATAAGGCCTACCCTCTTGGACGGTAGCCAAAGAAAGAAGGGAGGGAAGACTAAGGTTGAAGAGAGTTGAAGAAGGAGAGTTCAAACATGAAAGAGAAGGGTGGGCGGACTTGACGTTATGAGCGGCCCGAAGTTCTCCATATATCTGACCCTTTTCTTGAATACCCCAGGCGAACAGCTCCGATCGGAGGTGCCACGGTCAGTGGCGGGAGCTATGTTACGTATTCGCTCCTTGCCCACGGTGGTTCGATGGGGAACTGGGCGGAAGAATGGGGGTTTAGTGAGAGCAAAACAGAAGCTGTTGAGAAATGGCACCATTACTCCAGGAACAGAAGGTGAATAGTTACTGCAAGGCTTGGTCACCCAATGGAAGTGCCAGAATTACCAAATTTGGTATCCAGTCGTTAAAGGGTCATCTGCAAGAACCCCATGGGGATGCAAGATGGAAACGCTGAGGCTGTTGCACTATTACGTGATGAGTTACAGACTTGATCAAGGGCGGAAATCGACTTGTCAAGATGCTAAGGTCCCTTGAAAAAGATCGTAAAGCCAGCCATTATCTCAACAGAGAGATCAGAAACCTGGCCTGACCCGGTCTAGGCAGATGCCGATTGGACATCGGGGATCCCCGGACGATCCGCCGGGAAAAGTGGGTAGTCTCACTCCGTTGAAATTAAGTGGATCCTCTCGGTGGAGGCAGTGCCTTAAGCTTAGCCTCCGAGGGACGGTTATCAAATCAAAATCTGTCGGCGCCGGAACGGGTTTTAGAATCGGACATGATAAAGACATCGCCACGTTGGTGACCGATTCAACGAACAACTCCGAGGCGAGTCAACTTAACCTTAAAACTCTTAAACTCAGAGTCAGGTGTTTCTCTCGTCTGACAAGGCAAAGCCCCACTCAGTCGATTTGCTATGTCGTAAAGACATTTCTTTTACGTAGAAAGATGGGGCCCAAGTCTGGGCATGAGGCTTTCTTAAATTCTTTACATACCACGAATCCACTCTTTTGTCCGACCGGAGCAGTTCACTGTCTCACAGTGGAGTGATTACTCGCGCTTGACATAATATGAACTAGGAATGCCCCTGACATAATGCCTTCTGGTCGTTTTCCAAGCTTCTTCTAGTGGAGATATTCTAATGCCAAGACACTACGCACAAGATGCTCGCCACTCAGCTCATTACGATTTCAACAACGTTTCACGCCTTTGCTTGACCTGGAAGTTAAATCCGCCCAGGCACGCTCGAGCCATCCGTCATCGGCCTTCTTTTCTCTTTTGCAAAAGAATACTTCTCTTCCGCTGATACCGTGACACGATGAGTAGCGTAGCAAATGTCTTGGCAATTTGTCTGACCACAGGACAACCACAGCCCATCTAATCTTATTGCAGTTATTGAGACATCGAGCATATTAACAAATATCTACCAGATCTTTACAAATCTAATATTTACGCAGGACAGTATAATCTTAACTATAGTAAGGCTTATAT